>JAXDDW010000007.1:5400000-5425000 GCA_034670385.1 Hoplostethus mediterraneus
GAGGCTGCTGTAGCTGGAAAACCCGTCCTCCATTCTCGACCTCTGCTCCGTTCCCCCGCTCCTCTATTATCCACCACTCCTTTACTCTTTTCTCTCTCTCTCTCTGGTGACTCCCCTCCGCTAGTTTATCGTTCACTTGGCGGCCAAGGCGCTCCCTCCATTCACTCTCCACGGGTCAGGCTCCCTGTGTGAGTCACCATGGTAACCCATTCACTCCGATTATGTCATGTGAACTCCAACCCCTCTCCACTCTTCTTCTTCTTCTTCTTTCCTCTTCTTCTGTCCCTCTCTTCAAAAACTCCTGAGCTAAACCAGGAGAGACTCCCTAAAGGATGAAGGGCTGACAAAGTGCACTGAACCACTGGAGAGAGAGAGAGAGAGAGAAGTTAGGAGACTGCTGGTGGTTTCTTTTTCCTCCGTGTGAGTCTTCTCTTCCCTTCTCCTCCCTTTTCCACTCCCTCTGTTCTCTTCAGTCCTTCTTCAGTCTTCAGTCTTCAGCAGCAGCAGCAGCAGCAGCTGTGTGTCGTTAAGAGTGAGCGCTCTCACTGATCTCCAGCAGAAAAACAGCTTTAAGAGGGCTTGAGCTGAGAGCGCAGGCAGGCTCTGGCATCGGCAGTCAGTGTGTGTGTGTGTGTGTGTGTGTGTGTGTGTAAGTGTGTATGTGAGTGTGTCAGAGTGTGTGTGAGTGTGTGAGTGTTTAGATAATGCCTGGGACAGCCCAGCCTTCCCCTGTCACAGAGTGTGGACGAGTCAGAGCACAGGGGGCTGGGCCTCTCTCTCCCATCAGATCCTCCCCCTCCGACTGGTGAGGGAGAGGAGGGGAGAGAGGAGAGGAGGGGAAGAGAGGAGAGGAGAGGAGAGGACCGGGATTACCAAAGGCTGAGAAACAGACAAATGAAGGAAACCGAATGAATTACTAGTAACAAGAAAGAGGGACTGAGCGCCTCAGTCTAGAGCGTGCACACACACACACACACACACACACACACACACACACACACACACACACACACACACACACACACACACACACACACACACACACACACACACACACACACACACACACACACACACACACACACACACACACACACACACATAACGGTGTGGAGTCACGCGGGGACACACCATAAGCCAAACACCTGACGTCACATCTTTTTTTTCTTTTTTTCCTCCTCTATCGTACCTTCAAGCTAAACATTGCCAGAGGATCACTGCTGGGACTAAACATGATTATCAGTCTGTCCTCTGTCTGTCTTATCTGCCCCGCTGCAGACGGCTCCGGGACCGGGGGGATCGGCACCACAAGAACAAGAGGGGGAGAGAAAGAAATGGGATAGAATTGGGGGGGGGGAGGGGACAGATGGAGGGAAGAGAAGAAGAGCGAAAGAGAGAGAGAGAGAGAGAGTGCTTGGGGAGGATGTGGGGGAGGGAAAAGGGGAGAGAGGGACCAAATTAAAGAGGGAGAAAATAAGGATACCCTTTAGAGAGAATGAGTGCTCCTTGGTTTTGACTGGGGGTCTTACCGTCTTGTATACAGGCTGTGGGGGAAAACCTCTTTGCATTATTCATAATTCAGGCTTGCATGGAAACAGAAGAAGAAGCCAGTAAGAAATGAACACTGTGGTCTGTGTGTCTGACACTCCCCATCCTCTTTCCTACAACCCTACAACCCTACAACGCCCTCATGCAGATATTTAAATATCAAAATATCCAGAATCCTGTTTGGTTCAGAGTTGACCCGGCTGGATTTGTCATGGGAATAAACGGATCAAAGAGGACACAGTTCTATCTATCTATCTATCTATCTATCTATCTATCTATCTATCTATCTATCTATCTATCTATCTATCTATCTATCTATCTACCTATCTATCTATCTATCTATCTATCTATCTATCACACACACACACACACAAACACACACTTCTCGTGATGCCCCCAGGAAAACACTGCACTCTGCTCCACATATTACACAACAAGATCAAGCCCCCAAGAGATCTACCAAGCTACTTTCAGCCTGGAGAAGGGGAGGAAACAAGGAGCTCTTTGTGATGCAGTACAAAACCATTGTTACCAAGTATAGATTACATATACAACAAAGATATTACACACCCCAAGCACAGTGTAGGGTAAAGCTGATGACCTTTACTGCCTCTCCTGGATCCCCCATAACTATTCTCATCAGCAGTTTAAAACATGCCTGTAAACATTCACAAAGTATTTGAAATGTTTCTGATGATATGAAATCAGATGTTTTTTAAAGACTGCAGCGTTCCATGTTTTGATTCAGATCGGGACAGGAATGGTAGGCAGCTCATAGCTCACTGCATAAGCAAAACAAATGAGAAACCTCCATTGTATTTATTCCTATAGCTGCCCTGAAGACACGCGAGTCACAGCAGTGTTTTGTCTGAAGGGGAACAGATTAGACACTATTGTAAATCTCAGTCTGAGGGCAGATTGGGAATCTAGATTAGGGACAGCAGGGGAGGAAAGGATTTTGCAGATTTTGTCTGTGTGTGCGAACACACTCACGTGAAAAGGGGCTTCTAAAATTGGGGTAACCCCCCCGCTAAAACCCCACCTACTACTCAGACTCAGCGGGGGGCAGGTGGTGGAATCACTACTCCACCCCTCCTCCTCTTTTCTCTTTCTTTCTAGCGCACCTCCCCATTGTTCTCCTCCACCACCCCTAGCTGCAATCCAGGGGGTGCACATACACACACGCGTACACACACACACACACACACACACACACACACACACACACACACACACACACACACACATATAACAAGTGCTTACTTGGAAGGTAAGCAGGATAGCACTGTGCTACCGTAGGGATACCCACTGCTTCTCCACACAAATATGTATAATAAATAAATAGTGCTGAATATTTTAAAATCATTAACCTATTTTTCATTAATGAAAATATAAGCAACGCAGGAGGAAAGAGGTCCTTATATCTATCTTGTTTTTGAGAACCCAAATGCCATAATAAAATGAAAATGGAAATTGGTCTTGTTTGCTTGTCCCCTGAGTCATACCTAAATGTTTGCACATCACCTGAGGGGTCAGAGTGCATTGGCAACCAAGTTGAAGATAATACAGCATTTGGAGCTGGTAGGGGTTCGGTGCTCAAGAGCACTTTGTCAGGGCTCGGCCTGGCCATCAGGGCTTCAAGCCAGCAACCCTCCATTCCTCCATTGCCCTCTCGCTAGCCACGTTGACTCTGCCATACTACTACTCTGTTTTTTCAGTAACGGTTCTCATGAGATAGCTGAAGGTCATATAAACAGAGCAGGTTGTTCTTTTTTTTCCCAGAGAGAGACAGAAACTGCTGACATGCCCTTCATACAAAGATGATCAGTCAATCTGTCAGTGGGCCAGGATTACACACAATCAAATCCAGAGCTAGAAGAGGAAACAAGGTCAAGCCTCTGAATGATCCAGCCGCCATCTGCTGGGCCTGGCCCGGTTATTGGGCTGCTTTGTGGTTTACACCATGAAGTAGTAACCTTAGTCTGTATGATATGGAAACACACTGAATTTAAATTCACACTTTAAGATCGGGTTGACAGTCAAGCTGGATCGCTCCATGGTTCAAGACCCTATGCACTGGCGTTAATGGGCTGTTTTATGATTTCGACCACTGAATTAGTCACACATTACAATATGCTAGTTTGACACACTGGGTCAGTTGCCAAGTTCAGAAAATCAGAGCGTCATATTTGTCCCTGTCAAGATATAAAGAAATTAAACTGTTAAATGAACTTGAAAGGTATAGAAATGCTAGTCAACATAATGACAGGGGTGGTCTATTTTTCATCTAAATAAGTCAGTGATGTGAAAAACATCACGTGTGAATGTGTAAAATCTAAAACATGAATATAGCAGCTGGTCAGGAAGCTCAACCAAAATAAAGTGCCTGGCGAATGAGAAAGAGCCAATAGAAAAAAGTTCAGGAATAATCTCACAATGAAAGTGGGTTTATTCATTAATTTTCCCTGGTGATAACATTCACCTGAAGTTCACAAGTTCAGCTGTCTGGCCATCATGCCAACACATTGTCAAAGTCTTACAATGCAAGTACCAGTGAAGAGTTTCAGAAACATTTCAGAATTAAAATAATGTTAAAATAATCGATGTTTGTTCTAATTCTTTCATTCTTATCTTGACCTTGTTCTTTGCTGCTGAAATGGACATATTTCTCCATGGAGATTGACATTTCATCTTATCTTATCTTACCTTACATTAAGCTTTGGTGGACACAATGTGACAGTATGACATCTCATAACAGCAGCTGTGTTATTGATGCAGCTGGAGGAGAGACCAGACCGACAGAGGTAGTAATACTGCCGGTGACAGACAGCTTCACTCTTTTTAATAACTGTCTGGACAGGAGAGGAGAGATTGAATGCAAGGAGAGAGTAAATCAGCTAAATGAATGTTGAAAATACATTATCTCTCACCTGCTAGGGAAAATAACCTGCCGTTTCTAATACATGGCTATCAGAAGGTGTGTCAAGTCTAGAGTGAACATTTTATAGCACTGAATTAAAAACCCTGGTCGCTCCTGTAGGAAATGATTAACTACCACTGTGCAGACAGTTGAGACCTATAAGGCTGCCACTACTTATATAATGAGGTCAATGTCCAAGTCGATGTTCCATGTCTCAAAGACATGAGAAAAGACATCAGAAAGACAATAGCCCCAGTAGTGCAAATAGTAACAGGATGTGTGTGTGTGTGTGTGTGTGTGTGTGAGAGAGAGAGAGAGAGAAAGCTAGCTTAGCCCGGCAGCAAGAACTAGCATCCATGAAGAAGAGCCACAGTTGAAAGAGTATTTGTCACATTTTGTATAGGAAAATGTGACCTACTTTCAAAGACACCCAGTCTAACAGAGTGACGATGTTTTAGTTCACAGCTCATCACATCACACAACAACAGAAGCTAGTGTCAATTTAGTGTATCGCATTAAATCTAAATGTGTATTAATACTTTACTGTGCCATCTGCTGCACCAAATTATTCTATTACTATTGCATGTTTCATCTGAAATGTATAATAAACTAAAGGAGATTAGAGATGGAGATTTTTGTGATGCCCGTGCAGAGAAACAAAGAAAATGGCAGCGTTACACTGCAGTGAACTGTTGTCGGGCCACACTAGCGGCAGCGTTGCCAAATAATAAAGTAATAATTCATGAAAACTGGGTCACCACTTGTGTTTCTGGTACAGTCTGTGGTCACGGTCTAATAGCATTATGTATGTACAAATCCACTGCCAGACTCTAATATCTACAAGGACCCATATTTACCCTATTAAGAGTCTTAGAAACAGAGAGCGCACTGGGAGTGTATTTATCAAGCCTCAAAGTGGTTTTACTGATCTAGCAAGAGTATTGATTTTTTTTTGTGAGCTCTTTAATGATTTGAAAGGCCAAACTGATTCTTGATGTGAACAATTTAATGACTGAAAAACACTCTGGTCCGTTTTGCTTTCAATGCTGGAGGAGAGATTGCACAGGTAAAGGGATCGGATCACTGCTAGATCAGCACTCCAACTCTGAAGTCCTCAAAATAAAACTGTAATAAAATATAGAGGGCCCCAGCCGTCTGGGGTGCTGGAGCTGCCAACGCTACAGTTATTGTAAGTGGAACAATACTGTTCATGTTGGATTCAAGGTGAATTACGGTGCTAGATGCCAATGTTTGGTTGGCGAGATCTCATAGAGGAGCGAGAGAGAGTCAGAGAGAGAGAGAGAGAGAGAGAGAGAGAGAGAGAGCATGTGCTTGTGCTTGTGCATGTGCATGTGCATGTGTGTGTGTATAGAGGATGACGATCTGCTTTGGCGCTGTAAATAGCTTTTAATCCTGAGGCTGCAGGGAAGCGTTGCATATCCTTCTCCGGCTCCTCTTCACTCTGTGGCAGGATATATAAGCTGTCAATCACAGGTCACATAGGATGCATTACCTCATGGACCGCTTGTATGAAACCACCACTGTATTATACTGAGGTAAACCGTTTCCCCAATGTTAAATCACAAAGAAAAGTAACGATCAAATGGAACAACACCATGGTGTTTCCATTACCATGTGAGTCAGTTTTTAAAGGCAGATGTTTTCAATGCTGACTCTTTCATTTCAGACAATCTAGATCCCCACTGCACAATCCATCTCAGAGAAGACAGATTAACTCTCTTACTGACCAAAACAAGAAACGGCTGACACCTCCCTCCGTGTTGAGATGACGCAATGAGTCTTTCTTTGAAGCAACATCCAAAATTTTGGATTTGATTATCAGTGCACACATGCATTCAACAGACAGTGGGAGACCAGGACAACTTGACAGTAAGGGAGGGCTGGTATAGTATAGCACTCCTAACATCCTGACACCATACTAAATCATACGTTACAGCTTGAGATCCTCATTGATTCTGTGGCACCCTCTGACAGCGCTTCCCACCTCCACCCTCGCCGCCTGCCCTCCTCGCTCTCCCACTAATGATGTGATAGAAATGGGGACTAGAGGCTATGAGCCACGCTGACTTCTCTACATTTAATCTACATGGTAATAGAGCATGACTTCAACACATGAGGGGACTTCAGTCTATAGAAATGCACTAATGATGGTCCTCGTCCATTTGAAACCAGAACATCGCTGTGTCGCTGGTCAGCAGGAGACTGAACCCTGAACTACTGAGTCCCATTTATCTAAAGGATGGCAGTACCAACTAATCACTACCATGGAAATCCAGTCCACTCAGTACCATGGTGTGGTACTCTAAGGACACACACTCACACACACATACACTATGTGTCCCAGGCTGTGCAAGGCTGTGTGTTCTCTCAAGCGACGACGACATTAATCACATCTGACTTGGCTGCTGAAACATCCATGTACACCCTTCCCCCATTTCCTGAACAAGCAGGAACTCTCTCTCTCTCTCTCTCTCTCTCTCTCTAGATATATATATACACCTACTGGCTACACTCAAATGCATAACTTCATACACACAAGCCAGATCTGGCCAAGTATGACGATGTGCACCACTTCATCACACAGTTTTGTCATTCCCTCCCTTTTCAGGCACCACCTTCTGCAGGCTCATATTACAATGCGTTTTGTATCTCTTCTTCTTTTGCTTCATTTGTTTCCATGTTCTCTGCATCGACGAGGCTTCTCTTCCTATGCCCCCTAGCCTCCTTCGCTGCCCTCTCCAAAGTCACAGACACACTCAGTCCGTTAATCAATAAAGACTAAAATAAACTCTGCTTTGGAAATCAGGCGCCTGAGCATCCAAAGTCTCCTGCAGACTTCATTCTCTAATGCATGCTGTCTGGTGGTCACACTAGACTGTATGTCCCACACACCACTGTGGCCGACTGTACTCGTTTGGTTGTACCTGTATGTTTTACAACTATTTAACTCTATGTCTTTGTTTTAGAAGATTACCCTCAACATTTAAAACCATGTCAAATGACCCATTTTCAGCCAGGTTACCGTTGATATGAGATATTTAACATCAGCAGGGGTTCCTGTCCTCCTATTGAGGACCACAGATGGAGGGCTGACGTCAGCGGGTGATGATGCTTTCTTCAGCTCTATCACTCTGACTATACTCACGCTAGCACGCCCACACACACACACACACACACACACACACACACACACACACACGCATCTTTATGTACAACATCTGTATGGATTGACTAGGAGGCGGCAACTGGGTGGTGATGGCTATTTGTCACACACTTGTCAGTTCCCATTGCGGCCACCATACATCTCTGTTACATGACACAGATCAGCCAACGCTGCTTTTCATTTTCCTCCCTCCTCCTCCCCTTGGAGCGAGCCTCTGCCTCTTCCCCCACCTTCCTTCTGCCTGCCCTCCTTCCCTCTTCCCCCTTGTCCTTACCTCCTGTCCTCCTTACTCCCCTTTCTCTCATCTCCCTCCCACTTCCCTCCTTTCTCTCCGTTTTTCTTCCCATTATCTGTTGCCCCGCCTTCATTTCCTTATTCATCCCCAACTTGTATCTCCCCTCTTCATCCTTTTTTTTATATTTCACTTCTCACTTCATCATCCTGTGCTTTTCCTTCACCCAGTGAAAAGTAGCATCATTCATAAACTATGTTAATACTGCCACCTGCAGGAAAACATTTGAAATTACATGGTACATTTTTTTGTTTTTTGTTTCTGACAATCCTCCAAAAATATCCTTGGAGATCAAAAAATAAATTTCATCTAACTCTAAAATTAAAAGCACAACAGCTATGATACCTATATATATATATATATATATATACACTGTTGCCCATAAAGTTGGAATAATTTTGTTTTTAGACACATTCCTCTTTTTATTCCTATTTATACACATCAGTAATCACAGTAATCACCTTTGACCAGGTGCAATGATTACATACTGAGGCCCAGTTACCCAGGTGAAACAAATTCATGCTTAACAATTTTTTGGCACAATTTCATTTTTCATGAGAAGAGGTAAAAAATATTTTATTCCAACTTTTTGGGCAACAGTGTATATATGTTATAGACAATATGATAGATGTTTCCATTGTGTCTGACACAGTTCAGCCATAAATTGCGATGCATGCCTGTCTATAAGACTATATTTACATTCAGGCATTTATCCAGAGCAACTAAACTGACTGAGCAGGTTGTGTGTCTTGCTCAAGGACAGTCGGTTGTTGGGACTGAACCAGAAAACGTCTGATTACAGTTCAGCCTCTCTCGCTCCTAAGCTTCTCATCCAAACAGTCTCTTCCAAGGAATCCTGGTCTCCTTCAGATGTTTGGGCCTTACATACCCAGAGATATAAACTTACACTACCTAACTGTCTGGCTACATCAGATCTGCTGGGGGAGTGAACAAGGACACAAAGACACAAAAAAGAGGACAATGCAGGAGATAGGAAGTCATCCTCCGAGTACTTGAACAGAAAGATGTCCACTCTACAAGAATGTGAATCTCATTGATTTAGCTTACCATGTTTGGAGTCATTTCTTGGCAGCCAAACACAACACCAGAAGACTTGGCTGTACTAGCCAAGCCTGGGAATTGGGTTAGCTGAAAGTTCGGGCAGTTCTCATACTGCCAAATCATCTCTCATAAAACTCTGGGGGGAATCGTGAAGGGACCCTGCCAAAGAGGGAGGAAAGGAAGATAGGGGAGAAGGGGAGGGGGAATGTGAGTGAGTGTGTGAGTGAGTGAGTGAGTGAGTGACTGAGAGAGTGAGTGAGTGTGTGAGTGTGTGAGTGTGTGAGTGTGTGAGTGAGTGAGTGAGTGAGTGAGTGAGTGAGAGAAGGGGAAGGTTTCTATTTATAACTGATTGTTTCTGCTAGTCTGACAGCTGGGCAAGCTTCATCTCTTCTCTCAGCTTGGCTCCACTTGTGGGAAATGACCCTTCACTTAATGCTTGGCCATCATGTAGATATGTGGACAGACACACACACACACACACACACACACACACACACACTCAATGCCATTTGTCCCACTTGCACTGGAGCAGCACAAAGTTGCATGCAGCGCTGTATTCACAGCCCCTCTCTGAACCATGCTGTGGGGGACAAGAAGTACAACTTGCTATGAACCATCTGTGGCTTGTTATGTGGTTTGTTTACCTCCCTGCTTGTTTACCATCCATCCTGGCCCGATTTCTACTTGTCTTGATCTCCCTCCTTCTCTCTCTCTCTCTCTCTCTGCCTGTCTCTCTATTCCCTCTCTCTTTTCTGTCTCTGTCTATCTCTCATTAAAACCTCTGCAAAGTCACACTGCGTTTCTTTGATGAAATGTGAAGGAAATCACTTCAGGTCTCCATATAAGGACCCATACTGAACCAGCTCCTCTTTGCAGCCGAATACTTGCTGGGTAAGCTGGACCCAACGGTGGGCTGAGACCAAAACAGGATGGGGCAAGAACGTCCCTGAAACACACACACACACACACCCACACCCGTGCACACACACACACACATATAACACCCCTCAACTACACAGGCATACACATATGCGTACATGCATACATGCGTACTCTATCTCTCTCTCACACACACTCACTAACTCACTCACTATCTCTCTCTCTCTCTCTCTCACTCACTCACTCACTCACTC
This sequence comes from Hoplostethus mediterraneus, assembly GCA_034670385.1. Classification (NCBI taxonomy): domain Eukaryota; kingdom Metazoa; phylum Chordata; class Actinopteri; order Trachichthyiformes; family Trachichthyidae; genus Hoplostethus; species Hoplostethus mediterraneus. The sequence goes on from JAXDDW010000007.1 coordinate 5,410,140, forward strand.
TCTCTCTCTCTCTCTCTCTCTCTCTCTCTCTCTCTCTCTCTCTCTCTTACCCATAGGTAGCCCCTCACAGTCAGACATGGCCAGGATCAGGACAGTGTCTCCTCTTGACAGCTGAGTTCTGTTGCCTGTTGCTCCTTCAGAAACTGTGCCTCCCCCCCCGTCTCTGATATCTCTGTTCCCCCTCTCTACTTTGGTCTTCTATAAAGCTCTCTCTCTCCCACTCCCTCTCCCTCCCTCTCCCTTGCTCCCCCCTCTTGTCTCAACACCATCTGACCAGTGATGGATGCGTTAAACCGGCATGATTATTCGCTAGTGGAGATGCCAGTCAGACATCACACATTGTGCTATTGGACAGTAAATCAGTTAACAGTCCTCCCTTAGGACTCTGTCTCCCTAATATGTGACATGCCTTTTTGGTAATGATTTTGGGAACTTTCTCATGTCGCTACTACAACAACGTGGAACAACTAAGAATAATATATATATATATATATATATATATATATATATATATATAGTCTTTTTTTTAATAGCCTGCAACAAAGCAAGAAGGCCCAGACCCGTCCTAACAGACTAACCATAGCTAACGAAAGATATCCAGAAACACACATGTCTTCCAGTCTACTTGCCTCATGCAGAAAACATTGCATGTTCCAGTAAACCCTCTGGCCCCTGGGAGGCAGTTTGACCAAAACCTGGCCCTGATCCAGAGGGTTTAATAGTAATGGTGGTAGCAGCGTGTTTCGCCTTTGGGGGGCGCCAGTGTCACATTGAATTGTTTCTCCAAATCAATAAGAGTGGGCGAGAAATTCTTTGTTGTCTTCAGTTTCACTTCTTAATATGGCCTGAGCGCCATGCAGTTTCCAGGGTCACTTGACTCCAGGCTCAAGACTCCGTGCTCAGTTTTGACAGCTAAACTTAATCTTGACGTATTAATGTTTAGCACAAGTAAGATAGAGGTCATGTTTACAAGCACTTGCATTTGTCATTTGCGCCCTAATTCTACCAAAGATAGAAAGATAGATAGATAGATAGACAGACAGACAGACAGACAGACAGACAGACAGACAGACAGACAGACAGACAGGCAGACTGTTTAACTGACAGTATCTGCCTATCTACCAGCCATCAGGATAACATTGCACATGGGTACATCCTGTATCTTGTCCGATCTGTTGTTGTTGCTGTTGAGACTTAAAGGCGGAGGCTCGTCTTTCAGGCATTTCGGCAGAGTTCTTCCTCCTCCGTTTAGAGGAAAGGTAGAGAAAAGAACTGAGACAAAGAACACAAATCAATGAAAAACGCTGAAGGGAAAAGGGGGAAGAAAAGAGAGGATCACTGCCAGCTTTGTCTCTCCCGCTAAATCCTTTGATGACAGACGAGGCAGAGAAAAGTGCTTGTCAGGCACTTCATAATGCTGTACAGGTTGTTGTCCTACGAGCTTTGAGCGCTGAAATGTTCCTCAGAGTGTGAAGCTTTCATTTAACTCACCTTTAAGCTTCTTAAAACTCATTCTTAAATCACTTTTCAACTTGCCCCACCTGACTCCTTGTCACTTGATTGTGAGGATTATTAAGAAAGAAAAGGTCCAACATGGGGGGTCACATGGTACGTCGTCGCTTACACTTGTCCAGTCGTCCCGGTATCAGGAAGGACATGAGACGTTTAGGGCCCGGGGTTATCTCAGGGTTTCAGGGTTGGAGAAACAATAGCAGAGGTAAAACTTTCCATTTCCAGGCATGGGGGGGGGGGGGGGGGTCTCCTGCTCTGCCCTCTTCTCAACCCCTGTCAATCAATCACCCCCCCCTCCCACCGCAACTCCCCCCCCGGCCCCCTCCCCCCAAGCCCTCACACCAGACCAGCTTTGATGTTTGAGCCCACGACTCTTGTTTGCAGAACAACTTGAGGGAGTCTCTGCAAACGTAACCTAAACCTTCACCCCATAAAAAAAACCCCTCTCGACTCTTCTCTCTCTCACTCTGGCCGACAGACTGCGGACCATCCAGCACTGTTTTTACACACTAATAACCACGCGCAATTACTTCAGCTGAGGTAATACACTCCATAACATCCAAACCCCAATTAAGCACGATGAGGTTGTAAAAAGGTGTAATATGAGTTGTTGTTGCAGTGTGTATTTGTGCTGAGTAAACCGCGCCACAGAAATAAAAACTTACGTAGCCTCCGCTGGCCTCTCGTTTAAACAAGCAATATTTTACCGTGAGAGGTTATAGCAGTGAGATTTGATTTTATATACAACTCCTCGGTTACGAACCGCAGGCTCGAACCCAGCAGCCAATCGGCCCTCACGTTTAAGAGCTCTGCCTGTGAGTCAGTTATAGTGAGTCACCAGTGTAGGCTAGCCAAACATTAGCATGATTAATATGACTGAAACGTTTTACTGGCTCTTTGTTAATGACCCCGCCGTGGCAGCAGCAGTTGTATGCGCGGCCACTAATGAACTCTTAATAGTGTTAAATCTAACAGCCCCAGAATGATTCCCCTAACTGTTTTACGGCTGTGTGGGCAGAACCCTAATTGGGGACTTGTGGCAGAGAGTTGCATTTCACAGCTCTCCCCAGGTTTAACAACCTTCACGAGGCAACCATCACCTCATTGTGCCAAAGTAAGACGGCAAACAGCTATTTCATTAGCAATTATACATTTGTTTGGCTGTCAGTAACGGGCCCCAGAAACAGAGAGAGAGGTGTGAAAGGTTAGGATGAACAGATTTGTGTTGAAATGTTAAAAATGTCTGTTAAATGTTTCCCTTCAGTGTTGTTGGAATTTCAGATGTTTCAGATGTACCATTCACAATAGTTCAACATGAGCTCAAAAGCCAAACTCTTAAATGAATTAAAGTAAAATGGATGAATAATATGAGAACATAAAAGTGTTTTCTGAAGAATTTGTGCAATCATAACAAATTAAAATAACCGAAAGCACTAATTCAAAACTCAGTAACCTAGCAGGGGTGAAAGGACCTCTGGAGAGGTAGAAAATTAACTGGCATTAAAGGTCACGCACGGACACACACAGGCATGCACGCATGTACACACACGCACACACACACACACACACACACACACACACACACACGCACACGCACACGCACACGCACACACACACACACACACACACACACACAGAGAGTCTCCTGGCTGGGGGCAGTAGTCCCACTGAGAAACGGCCGAGGTGTGACTGAGGGGATTCCAGAGCACACAACAAAAGGCAGGCACTTTGATTTGAGCTCCAGTGGTAGCCAGCCACACACACACACACACACACACACACACACACACACACACACACACACACTACTACCACCATGATCCTCAGCAGTCCTGCCCTCAGGTCTCAGCCAGCTGAAAGACCGGGGGAACTCCAGATGCTTCACAGAAGTTGTGTGCTGTGGCTGGAGGAAGGGAAGGAGTGGAGGAACGGTAAGAAGCTCATGGAAGGTTGGAGTCGTGTATGGAGCGGAGCAGAGGGCTAAATGAATAGTAAAGCTATGGAAGCTATAGTAAAGCTATACTATAAGGCCCGGAGGAGAAAAGCGGAGGGGTGGGGCAGGAGTAGAAGAGAGGAAGACGGGGAGGAGGGGTGAAAGTTTCCAGAGCCCCTGTATGATGGATGGAGTGGTGAGGAAGAGAGGGTAGGTGGGGGAAGAGGGCGAGCTTCAAAAAGAAAATGACCCGGGCTGATCCGGTGATGTAGCGGGAGGGAATGCCAGACAGCAGGACACGTGGGGATCTCATACCCAAAAGGGCTTTGCAACACTAGCTAGGCCAAAGGTTTATTTTACCCACACACAGACATTCGATCGCGGCAGCAACCTCGGCAAAACGTCTGCAGAACGTTTGAAACTCTAAACAGGAAACAAATACATGATTTTCAAAGTTTTGTGAGCTACTTTTCTGACGCTGTGCCACAGCTATTATGTAGTAGTTGTTGTTGTAATATCTACATGTATTTGAAATGTTTCGCTCCTTTCCGAGGCACGCTGTACGCAGCAGTGCAGCAGACCCTTTTTGTCGTACACTGGGAAACTATTCAGCGGGTCTATGGAGATGACACTGGATACAACGCTGAGCTGTTACACCTTTCAAGATGCCTCTGTGGCTTTAGTGGTAGGCATAAACCTTTTGACTGGGGTTAACTTCAGGGCTTTTAAAAACATGATCCAGCCACACCTCCCAAAGCAGACAGGGAGAAATGAAAACCTCTTTCTCTCTCTCTCTCTCTCTCTCTCTCTCTCTCTCTCGCTCTCTCTCTCTCGCTCGCTCGCTCGCTCTCTCTCTCTCGCACACACCCGGACTCCCCTTCGAGGCCTGCTAAAGTCATTATGTCTCTCCAGAGGATTGCGTCGGCTCCAGACAGACAGGCAGACAGACAAATAGTCAGTCAGACAGTCAGTCAGTCAGACGTACGTACAGACAGCGATCTGCAAACTTAAGAGCCCACTATGCTGCGGACAGAGCCGCTAAATGTCTGGCTACTCTTCAGAGGCTCTCAGGTGTGACTGGCTGGTCTCCTGTGCCAGCAGAGACAAGCGCAGAAGTGTTCTGCGAGCCGTAGCCAGGCTGAATATCTGCTCTATCTCCCCGTCACCGACCCCATACCCTCCTGTGAGCGACTCAAACACAACCCAGATCTTCTTTCCATCAGGGGGGGGCTATCAGCCAGAACTGTGCAGGCTTTCATTGAGTTAGTGCATACTTCTCAGCCAAGGTCGCTCGTTTTCGCCAAACTTTGACGTGATGTGTAATTTTTGCCAGCGGTGGTGGTTTTCTGATATTTCATGACTAAGTTTGAATAAAGCCCATAAATGCAGTGCGCTGAGATTTAAAGAGAGGATGCTGGAGGCTCAGCCGTGTCTTACTCACTGCATTACCACATTGGTGGTTCCTCTGTGAAGCCCGAACCCCACAGAGGAGGCAACAATATCCCCTGCACACACACACACACACACACACATTCGGAAATATATGCACACGTACACACCTAAAATCGCTGATGGCTTGTTTTCATGAACATATATTATTTCCAGATGGAGGTCATGAATAAAACCGACGGAAACCAGTCGGGTGAAACTGGAAACTAACAAAACAGAATCTGAGCGGTATAGAATCTAGTTTAAAAACAATCTTTCCCCTCCTCCCCTCCTCCTCTCGTCCCCTGAACCCTTTTAGAAGACCGGCTTCTCAGTTACAAGTTCTCAAAACAGGAGAGCACTGTGCTGAACGTGAACATGGGGGTAGCAACATTATCATTTTAGATTTTTTTTTTTTTACTATGATGCAAAGATGAAAAAAAACAGCCATGAACAAAAAGTGCCTTTCATAAATAACCGACCATGTGAAAAACTTGAGAACAGCTCAACCTTGTAAACCCTGCTACATATTTCCAGTTAAATAAACAAATGCAGGGGAAGAAAGACATTCAGACTCAACTGAGAATGCAGAAATTATGCTGTGAAGACCTTTCTGAAACAACCCCCGAGGTCTCCAACCAACCCTAATATGAATTATAGTATCACTGTGCTGTGAATGAACTGATAGGGCCGTGTGTAGGGCAACATGTGCAAGCTTCATACAAAGCCAGATCATCCATTAGCCACGTCAAAACCAGCGCCAAGACAAACAGACAGATGCCAGACATTTTCTCCTCGAGGCTGACAAGCTGGAAAGAGAGCCACAGCTGAATTGAATAAATTAACCCTTGTCACTGGAAGAAACGTGAACACTGACCATGTACCCTATTCTCAATGTGAAGCATTAGTTTGTAAAAAAAAAAAAAAAAAATTCATAAAGTTAGGTTGTGCGACCTTCAGTTTCAAACCACTTTTTTTTGTTGTTTGAATTTAACTGAAGTGTGATTTTGTCTAAATTGTCTGAGTCACTAGCCTGAAGTAGGTCTGCGTTTTAAAGGCTGCGTTGACATTTATCATTTACCATTTACTATTTGCTGCTTCTCCAAATTCTAGTGACTCTGAATCCACACCTACTAACTCTTCACTGGGGAATCAAAACAATTTAACAACCTCTCAACTGATTGCAGCTTCTTTGTCCAGGTTTTCTTCCTATCAGTAGTCGATAGTCATTTCTGCGGTCAGGGTTTATGTCTACTGACTGTACTCCGCTGTAGCATAGATAAAGCACACACTCTGCTGAGGGGGGGAGTCAGTCTGTCCATTGGGGGGGGATTCACTCCCTTCCACACATCCAGTCTTTCAAGTCAGCCCTGCTGTGTTGGTTCAGGGAGTTGGTTCGCTCTTATCTAATCAGGTCCCTGTGAGTCTTGTCTCCATAATCAGACTCTAATCAGCCCGCTCTGCCCCAGACAACAAGGGGCCAACATGTGGCAAAGAGCACCCCGAGGCCTCCCCCGTGTCCCAACCGTAAAAGTGTAATTTGTAGATGGGACATGCCCCTTCTAGTCGGTGGGAGTTAAGTGGTAGTAATATGGCCGGGGTCTTGATTTCCGGCTGAGTCACCACGCTCACAGATATCTGAACTGTGTCTGCTCTGGGGAGTCTTGGTTTTCTGCTCCATGTTTCTCTGTGGTGAAATGTTCTTTTTAACACTGATTTGAATGAGGTTGATGACCGTGCTGTCTTTGAGCGTTAACCTTTTAAAACCTTCACTCCCTGCAGCCCCACCAGAAACCCTGCAGGCCTCCACGCAGTCCTGCCTTTATCTCAAACCTCACCAGGTTCCTCCCAGCAAGCACAGATGGCAAGCCCATTCGTGTGCAAACTGGAGATTTAGCTCTGATTGTGCTGATGACGGCCTTTGTCTTACAGTAATGCTCCCTCTCTCTCCATGTGAAAGGGCCGGTAGGTAAGCTTATTTACATGTATTAATTAAAGCTCATAATGAGCCCAGCGTGAGGCGGCATTTGAATGCATTCCTCTGGTATTGTGTAAACTCTGCGGAGCACCGTAGGTTTGGAGTCTCACCCATTCAGCCGGGCTGCAGATTGTAGATGAGGGGGCACGCGAGCACACAAGCACATAAACACACAAAAACCAGGCCAGCATGAGCATGCAAGTTTCCCCACCCCCTCCCCTGCACACACACACACACACACACACACACACACACACACACACACACACACACACACACACACACACACACACACACACACACACACACACACACACACACACACACCAATTGAAAATGCAAAATGACCAAGAGAGCAAACTGGTAGAAATAATATATTTATACAATCAAAATTGTAAAACTGTACAAAGAAACAACAAAGAAAAGTACAAAAACTCAATGAAGTTGATATTTTTTCATTGAAAAAATTTCATTTCATTTCACCCACAAGGTGTACATAAACCATAATGCACAATCAATGTAAGAACAATTACATTTCATTTCACCATATAAATATTTTTGGAAAAAACACAGTACAAACTATATTTGAAATAGTATTTGGAAAGAAACTATGGAATGGTTTTAATCACCTTTGCTCATTGTTGCTGTGTAAATGCTTACATGGTTGTTGCCAACTCATCCCACAACGCAGCTAAGCCAGGGAACCATGTAAAAGCAGCCACAACCTCAGCGCATTAACATCAAAGTGTATTTGTATAAGAGCTTGTTTTCTTTTCTCGTCCCCGGGCTTCAAACAGTGAGCTGTCGCGGTTGTTCTTATTACTTCTTTGGCTTAAAGTCCTTCCACAGGGGCCAGGCCTCACAACAAAACCCAACACACATGGGCAAATAAAGACAAGCTGGAGGAAAATGTCAAGGGGACAAGGCTCTCCCCCTTAATTGTACCTGAAGGGAAATCCCTTTAAATAGTTGTTGGCAGCGGCAGTGAGCTGGCAGGCAGATCAAACGGTCACTGAGCAGAAGCCCTATAAATACATCACGTTCTCCTGCCTTCAGATGCCTCCTCCTCAGCCCAGCCTTAACGCTCCTACTGCAAATCCACAGCTCGTGACTGCGCTCAGTACGCTGCCACCGTACGATGTCACGAGGAGAACACAATCCTCATTCCTGTTGTAGAGCGGCGGGGGGTTTCTTTGTGAAGCGTTTTACCACGAGGAGTTTCATGCCCCCAGCTGTGTGTTGCGCCCCCCCAACTCCAACCGGACTGAAATAAGACGGCTCTTGTTTGTTCCTCGCATCACACCGTAGCGGTTTCGGGCGGTTTGGCTTTCCTCAAATACACCTCTGATGCCCCGTCAGGCACCAGGTGGCTGAAGCTGCTCCTGAAAGAGGCCAGGAGGCGACCTGCAAAGGAAAAGAAAAACAGATGAGGAAAAAAAAAAAAAGGAGCCGTGTAAAACAGCAACACTAATATAGTAACTTGCTCTGACTTGATGTCCTTGATAACTGTCTACACTTCGGCGCTAAACGTTCTGCCAAGAGATTAAACAGGAATTCGTTTAATATGTTTACTCAGCACTAATGCTCAGCCTCTCAACGGGAGAATGTAGCCAGCCTATCAGCAACAACAGAGGATGAGAGAGGGAACACTGACACGGGCTTAAGGCAGGTGTCAGCAACGCACTAGTGTACATTCTGTCTGTCTGTTCTCTAATACTCTAAATCAGGGGTTTCAAACCTTTTCTCTGGGGACTGACTGGTTTTCTTATATGACTTATAATGGTTTTGTGCGCTATTGTGTTTGCTTATCGAAGAAAAATACAGTTTTTACGATAAGATACGATTAGATTCAATTTTTATGATCCCCATGGAGAAATTTTAAAAAAAGAAAATAAATTATATAATATATAAAAGCAGTAAAAACCAGAACTGAATGTAACCAATTGTAGGGTTATCTAAATGTGGACTGTATTGGTTGGAAATATGAGGAAGTATGGATTTTGTTACAATTGTTACTGTATTTCCTTATAGATGTTACTAGCAGTCACACGTAGTTACTAACTTAGAGTTTAAATATTTATAATTTAAATATAATTTTAACCTATTTGCCTCCCTAAACCCCTGTTGAAAACAACTTCCCCCGTGATCCATTTTTAATCCGAGTGTGGAGAGGAGACGTGTGAGGGCAAAGTGAAAACGTCTTCTGGGAATAAGATAAGAGTAAGGAGGAGGAGGAATCAAAATTAGCAGGAAATGAGCGAGGAGGAATTTGTCGGTGCGTCATAGCGGAGACGCTTGACTGCTCCTACTAACCCGTCCACGTCTTCTGTCCGGTGAGGCTGAAGCTGGTGCAGTGAGAATGGGAGTTACAGATGAAGGCCGCCTCTCGGGCGCTGTGCACCGACAGCACGCAGCCCTGGTGGCTGTAGGACGGCCAGCACCGGTACTCCACATTCCCGGAGGTCCCCATACCTCGCATCACCGTGTAATCTAACCAAGCAGAGAGCAGAAGAAGAGACGACACGTCAGTACAAGAGGCTGTTGAGAGTTGAATTATTACAGCAGCAGATAGTAAAATAAATAGGACATAATGAAGATGAAGATACAGCGACTTTTTGTGCTAAAACTGAGCTTCTACTGGCTTAACAGAAGTCTTACTACGTTTATGATTGACAGATTTACAGGGGAAAAGCATGAATATATACAGGTCCATCTGTGGAGGGGTTCAAAGAAAAAAGGAAATAGCAGTGCCTAACTTAGAAACGATACCAGATTCAGCCTTTCTCTGCCCTGCACTGAAAATCATTCAACGTGATCTTCCTCCCAACATGTGCTATTAAATTCATCATCATAATTCTTTCAGTCAGACAGCTTGTGGATCTGGCCTTAACTCATCTGTTACACATTAGCAGGAGCCATGAGTATGAAGCAGACACACACACACACACTCACTTTCTACTCACACACAGAACAAAAGCCTAGTCAGTGAGTCAGTATTGAGGAGGCAGACTGCTACAAACTCTGTTGCACCATCCATGTGTGGGGGAATTGTTAAGAGGGAAAAAAAAAAAAAAAAAGACACATGCATCTGTCTTGTGGGTCCCAAGAAAGGGAAATAAGCGGCAAGAGTGTTTAGATGATCATTCTTGCGGGAGAAAATGTGGCCGGGAGATCTGAGCTAAAAAGGTGGCAGGCTTCAGCTGCAGAGGAGACGGAGGCGTTCACTGGCCGTTGGAAAGACGAAGGAGGGAGAAATATCCTGTCTTCCACATGAATATATAGCAACGTGTACTTTCATTTATTAAAACATTCATCAACCAGAGTCTCTTTCCTCAGGCTGCGACGTTTACTTTTAAGTGAGTTCATACTTTTCAATTCACACACTCCAGACAAGTTAATTCATATTTACAGCACCAGGTGAAGCATGGAAACGCTGCGTCGGCAGTGAATCTACATCTGTCAACAATTTCAAATAAAGACTCGGGATCTGATGAAAAGATTGTCGTCATTAACGCAACACAAACACTCCATCATTCTCTCACACACACACACACACACACACACACACACGCACACACGCACACACACACACACACACACACACACACACACACAATCCCCATAATTCTATTTTGCATCAAAGCTCCTTTGATGCAAAATATATTTAATCTCCCTGACATACCATTGTTGTTGTTCCTCTAACAGATGTTTTAATGAGAACATTGTTTTTTTCTCACTTCTTTTTTTTTTCTCTCACTTCTTCTTTCTTAATCATTTAAATGTGCAACTAAACTAAACTGAACTAAACTAGAGTAAACTGAACTAAACTAAACTAAACTAAACTGAACTAAGAAAGTAAAGTAAGCAAAGTAAAGTAAAGTAAAGTAAAGTAAAGTAAAGTAAAGTAAAGTAAAGTAAACTACCAGGGGTATTTGACAGTACACACAGTCTCTCTGCAGTTTGATTCAGATAGCGGTGATAAAAATAGATCATGATTCTGCACTAACTAGGAACATTCAAACCCTTTAGCAGGCCTCTCTTCCCCCTCCTTGGTTACCAGTGAAAACACAAATATAGTGAACTGCTCTAAATGTTTATGTTCCTTCTTGCAAGACTTATCACATACATGAGTGCGGTTGCAGTTCGACACATCGCACCTCCTCGCTAAAGTAAAACATTCCTTCATATTGCCAGCCTCGGCGCCGCCGCTTCACCCTGAATCTGTGATTGAATTCACAAAGTGCTGCTATACAAACAGTCCGGCAGCTGGGGGATGGAAAATCTCACGACAGGAACCCAGCCAGTCATTGTGTTATTAATATTTCATAGAGCTGAGAGGAATGAAGGGTGGGGGGGGGCAGGGGTGTAGGGGGCTAAGAGAAGAATGGTTATTCATCGCTTTAGATGAGAAAATACAAAAGTGGAACAAAGGGTTTGTTCTTGTTTAAGAAATACTTCATAACTCATCTCGATACAACTAGCCTAAACAGCAACAGTATAACTTTATATAATTATACACTATTTCTAATGTTAGAGAAACACTCCCAATACTGTAGTTTTAGTGAAGTGAACACTGTCTGTGCTTTGTGGAGGTTTAATCCCACCTTGTCTGCCTTGTCCTTCATTCCTGCTGCCTAATAAACCTGTCAAAACAGACTGAAATGGAGAAAGACGCCCCCTCCCCTTCTTTTTCAAGAAGCAAAATGAAAACAGTGGTGTAGACTGTCTACTTTCCTCTAAAAGGGAAGGACAAAAAGGCGAGTATTCCCAGCCGCCGCCTCTTCAGGGAACAAGAAGAGAAGGTCTCAAGGAGGGCCCGCTCCGCTTCATAAAGAGGGGCCTTCATTCTCTGAGCTCTTACCTCTGATTATTGATGGAGGCAGGTTGTCCAGGTGCAGGCCAGACTTGTAGAGGAGGAGGACGCGTTCAAAGGCCTCCAGCGTCTGATTGATGTCAGCGCTCAGCTCCCCTGGACACACAGAAAGACACACACACACACACACACAAAACATCAGCAATGCATTAAATCTGGCAGGGGGGCCAACTGACCAAGAAACAGCTTAAGGTCAAACCCAACAATATGGATTATTTGTTTTGCTACACCTTCCCTTTTCAGAGTATCGCTACCTCCCTACTCTCTTATCTAGCCATATCATGTGTGGAGGTAAAAGGTAACAATGGGTATTCATTACATTGTACGTGTCAGGAGGTATCATGTAGTGCTCACTAAATGAAGTACTTAGACGGAGGCATGTTATTACACGACTACAATAATGGGATGATTTGCTTTCTGATCTTGAATAGTTCAATCCTGTCATGTCAAGACGTCTCTCGTCCTCACCTGTGGAGTTCATGATGTGGTCTACCAGGTGTGTGAGGCCGGGCGGGGCCTGGTGAGGCAGCAGGTAGGTGAAAAAATACCTGGGGCCAGGCGAAAAGCAACTCATTCAGATAGACAGAAAGACAAGACAGACAAGCCCCATCACATAGTTCCCACAGAACACGACTTGTCTCACATTGGTGTTAAAGCAAACAAGCCATAAACCTGTCAAAATGTTGAACGCATCTTTAAAAAATGTCACTTTTTCCATCAAAACTACTAATTCACTCATCAAACCACCAACAGCTAGCCATTACTCTTATGTGTCAGTACTATCAACAGCACTTTAGATGTCAGCCGGACGTATATTTAAGCAATCCTCCACATATCCACTGACCCATCCATCCATCATACGTCTACCATAAAGCAAAACTGTCACTTTCTTACCTGTAGGCGTTGTAAATGTTTCTCTTCTCGTTCAGCCCCTCGCACACTCCCCGGGCCGAGCAGGGCAGGGTGAAGTTCCTGTGGGGAAACTGGAGCGTGCAGTCTGCGTCCGTCCGACAGGCGGGCTCCTCCACGCTGGCGTCGTCCAGGTCCGTCAGCTTCAGCTCCCCCGACACGGTGACGAACTGCCGCGGCTGGAAGTCCAGCAGGGCCACGGAGCCCAGCGGGGAGTGGGAGAGGAAGTGAAGGAGCCTCACCAGGTCCAGACACACCTGGAATGAGATCGGACACGTCAAAGCCTTATCAGGTCGTATTGACGGCAATTCGCGCGAGACCACCTTGCTGAACCGTTGCACTAGAACTGAGTCAAGGGTGAACATATTTTTCTACTTTACAAACACGTTTTCACAAAGCAATTAGGGAAGCATGGTGCTGTTAAATGGAATTGCTATGTCATTAAGTTTCATTGCATAGTTATAAAAAATATATATAGACAAACCTGAATTCTTGCAACACATTTTACCAGTCATTTGCAAGCCATTTATAGTGTTCTTGAAATCCCATAGTATACAGGACGGAAGGAAATGCTAAAACGGGCTACTGTACCAGATGGGAAGAACACCCAAAAATAAAATAGAGGAATAGCATTAGCTGCCCACTGACAGGCCATGAAATGATTCTGTCACACTACTAACATAGCTGCAGTATTAGGTCATGCTCCGAGTCTCCCGAACGTCACTTGGTAGGATCGAAGCGCTGTAACAACAGGGGTGGGTGAAACCAAACACCGCTGGATTACTGTAGCCTGCGCACATGCAACGTAGCTGAAAGGGGCCGAGGAGTTTGAAAGTGATACTATGAAATGGGATTTCATAGTTTTCAGGGACGATGTGGCTCAGCGAGATCCATACTTCAAATGGTACTTGTAATCTGTGCTATTACATTTTCTGCTCCTGAAACATGCATCTGCTGCATGTGCCCTCCCTCCCATTTTCTCTCTCACTCTCTCTCTCTCTGTCTTTCTCTTTCTCCCTCTCACACACATGCGCATGCACACACACACACACACACACACACACACACACACACACACACACACACACAAACACACACACACACACACACACTTGGATCCCTAGAGTGTAAATCAGGACTGTCCCGCCCTCTGTTGACTCTCAATAGGGGCATACCTGTGATGGGGGTTGGGCTAAAGTTGTGTGTGTGTGTGTGTGTGTGTGTGTGTGTGTGTGTGTGCGCGCGTGTGTGTTAAGGAGGATGACATTCTTAGCCTGCAGTGGATTAACTTTGGGACCCATCTCCATTCCTACCACGGTCTGATCAAATACGCTGAGCGACAGATGTCAGACCTCAGGGAGTTTCAAATATCCCCGCCCCCCCCTCGTCTTTAATTTAAACCCTCTGGTATCATGTCTTCTGCCAAGTGCATGAACTGCATGTGAGAGAGGGAGAGAGAGATTTTCAGTCCCCCCCCCCCAGCCTCCAGAAGACAGACCATGCATGCAGACAGTAGAGAGAGAAGCAGAGTGAGAGCAGTAGATTGTGTTTATACCCTGAATCTCTCCTCCCAGGGGCTCTGCAGCAGCTGGATCATCTGGAGAGGATGCCCCTGCTCCAGGATGACTGTGACTCTTCCTCCCTCTCCTCCTCCTGCATCTCCCATACAGTGGCCTCTGAGCTGTATTGAGGGGATATCCACCGTTAGTCACAGCAAAGTAATGATGGTGATTGGGGAAATTAGATTTCTGGCCACAACTATGACTGATGTGGGGTTTTTTTATTGCTCAAAAGGGAAGCAGCAACAAGCAGCCAAGCTTGACATTAAACATTTAACTGGATGCAAAAAAAAAAGATCAGCAACGAATTTCCATGACATTTCCAAAATTGTATACACGTTTCATTTTCCATAAGTTTTCCAGGCCTGGTGAACACAATTTTTTGAAATCTTTTTCCAGGTTTTCCATGACCGTAGGAACCCTGTATCAAAGTTCGTGGTGGTATTTGGGAAAACCACGTACAGCAATATAACTCAAGGGTTTTATCTAATTGACAGAGCAAAAGGCTAAATGTCTAAAAGTGTATGGAGTAAACTGAGAGGACATGATGTTCTGCCAACCAGCTGTCTGCGGCTCCGACTTGTAACAGTAAAATCACATTAGCCTACACAGTGAATGTGCTTCGCTTCCATATGAAACCAGACGATTCAGCTGTTGTACAGTGTGGTA